>LS997565.1:35464144-35494144 GCA_000469685.2 Haemonchus contortus
CGATGGAACACCAGGAAGAACTACTTAGGGAGAAATTCAAGGTTAGCCCAGTCAATCAATGCGCGTGACTCTATCAGAGACACTTTGCGGCCGGTTTAACGGAGGCCGAAGGCTAGTTTTAACCAAAAAGTAAATTGAAACAAATCGAAAGAGGAAAAATCTGCAACAAACTGGAATGATATAAGTAAGTATATGCTACGACCAGCTATAAGTAAGTAGTTGTGACGAATGTAGTGAGTTGAAGATGGGAAAACGTCTAATATACCGTGCTAAACATTTACTGCTTTGACAATTTCAAGATAGATTCCGAAAAGCCGAAAAGTTACTCCAAACAACCTAAAAGACGTGCACAACCAGGTAACTTATATGATTTGGTTCAGCGAGAACTTGAACATTCAAGCATCTTCCTAAAGTTCCCTGAGAGTCTTTTGTGAGAGTTAGCTTCGGTAAGTCTACGAGGAAAAAAATCATCTAACTACAATCGATTAAATATAATCGAGGAAGGTTGGTGTATGAGTGTGAACTAAAAAATAATCTTGTTAAGAAGAATAAGTCAATATGAATAAACAGCAGCACAATTTATGAACATTGAACGCGATAGCATGTTGTAATATTGGCGGTGGGTGCTGGAAAACGTGCGGAAGATACTAGAATGGAATGAAAGACGGGCGACCAAGAGAGAGAGAGAGCGACAGACTCATAGAAGAGTGGTTACACTAGAGTGGTTACAAGAACATGCCAACTGCTAATTGTAACAGGAACTGTTATTGTTAAAGAGATTGCATTCATCGGTCGCGAATATTTGCTCTGTAGTATAGAAAAATTACAGTCTAAGGACAACTAAAGCGTCAGAAGGAAGCTATAAGAGAGATTTTGGTGACACCAGAACCAGAGGGAAAAGTGATGAACAGTGGATGAATAGAGAGACTAGACCTTGAGCTGAGTTTATGTTATGAAATTCCATCTACTTGTTTATTGGGTAGGAAATGAGTTTTCGTTGGCTTTGCTATTCTGCTGTATCTCCACAGTAACGAAAACGATCGAGCGATGCGTCCTGCACGGAAATTATTTGGTAGTATGAAGTATTACAGGTGAATTTCAAACATGTATATGTATCGTACTAGTGACTGTAACTCTGAAGACAAAGAACCTCAACTGTAGATGTTCTACATTTTCAGTGATCACGGAAAAGGCAGCCAAAAGATTGAAAATTCGAATTACACCTACGACGACGATCCCCTCTTCACCTTATCTCACCGTCCCAGGCGACTTCATAGATTGAGCCACGCCCTAAATTGGTTGCTTATTCCACGATAAGTGGGTGCGCGGTCAACCTAGAACAGTGGGAGACTTTGGTCCACTCGTTTGAGTAATTTTTTGTTAATGCTTTTGCTGCTAGAGAAATGTAAACAACTGTACACTGAACACTTGGAACACCCAACATTTTTCGTATACCGGCGTAAAAAGACTTTTTGGTTTTATTTTCAAAATCGAATCATACGAGATCCTATAACTTCAAAAAGGTCCACAAAAGGAATCGAACATGGTTCTCTTCATGGAATTCCTTAATTGGTACGAACTGAAGCATAAAAAATTGACTCGCGGCATCTCCACAGAACCATTTCTCCATTTCTAGCGGCAAGGAGGGCTAGACTTATGAAGTTAGTCAGAGGCTCTAGGAATAAACAACCAGAAAAGTTCACCCACAGAAGATGAAGAAACACACGAATAGTGTAGGCCTAGATTAGCGCTACTTCTTTATCCTCAGCACCTGCCCCACTTGGCAGCGGATTCGCTTTCCTGGAGTGTTAACGACATTTTACCGATTCAATGCTTAGTCGGGATGAAAGCCAACTCCTTTTAAATCCTCATGATAGTTGTCGAAAAATCGCTCTTTCTTTTTATTGTGACGATATACTCGATTTTATAGGCGCCCTCTATTAGAAATCGGACATGCTAATGATTAGTGAGCCAGTTGTGTAATTATGTTTCTGGGCACGCACGTATTGAGGCAACGAGAAGTCTCTATACTCAATTACATTATCAAATTTAATATGCTTCCTTTACAGATATCATACCGTGAACAAATACTTCAAATACAGTTACGATATGAATTCGAATCTCTATGATGACATCGAAGTGGATGGCCCGACTTCGTTGAACATTACGGAATGCTTCGACGGTATCCATAGGTAGATGGTGCCATTATTGTCCTGTCAGGCTTCTTTATTTCCCTATCGAATTGTATTATTTCGACTTTGAGATTGACTAAAAAAAATTCTACTAATAATGATAGAAAGGCAATTTAAATAAAAATTGTGAATACTTGTAGCATTATTTTGAGGTTTTCAAGAAACCATCGAACAGGATTCGCTGTATACTTCTCTCGATACAAACTAATGAGAAAATGATTTGCTAATAGGCGATTTTGAGCCCGGTGATTGCAACGATAATTCTCAAGAAAAAATGGAGGATTCGACTCATCTTTGCTGAGTAGCCTCTATCATTCACTGTGGCCATTACTTTCGGGTCTTTACAATGACAGTCGAATCGCCCGGTTAACGCCAAGCTCTCCTCATTTTCGCGTCATAAATGACCCACCTCCTGCGTTATTTTCATATTTTGACCCTTCAGCAAAGAATAACTCGACCAAACGCATATGAGCACATTCAGACGCATACGTGCTCCACGCTATGAGCTAGGATTCCTGTTCATGTGCTGTGTGTTGAAGTGATTTGGTCTGTTCCCGCTTTCGCCAACTCGCCTCGTGTTTTGTCTCAAATTGCACACATGTTCCGTTCTCTCTGCAGCCTCCCCCTCGATGCCACCTTCCTCGACTTAAATCCAGCTCATTCACTTCCCTTTACCTATCATCACTGTTCATATTCGGCTGCCTGTACTCCTACTGATTTCGAACGGACTAGCTTCAAATAGAAAAGTTCGCTCACATTTTGCCCCTGTGATCCCGTTGAAAGCTCTAGGTCCACGGGAACAGGAGTTATGAACTTGCGGTTCAAAAACCACGCAAAAACACAAATATAGACACAAAGGCAATTGAACGCACACACTCAAAGGATAAAGGGTAAAGTCTCTAGGTGTTGATTAATCCCGCCTGAAAGGTGGCATCACATCTTCCGTAATGTGAAGCTAAAGTGTGTGTGAACCTGCCTATGTTTATAAATGCAAAGACAATTGATGCAAATTCGATAGTAGGGGGTGATGAGGGCTTAGGAATTGGGTCCTGATATTCCGTCGTAGAAAACAAGAACCACTTGCTCCCTCGTGAACCTTTCTCTTTGCTATTTAACGTCGGTACCGATTCTGAATTTGGATTTCAGATTTGTGAAAGTTAGCCAAATAATAAAAAATGGAATCTTGTCATCAGTAGATCCAGTAGATCTAATGAAGAAAAGGAGTCGAAGTATTGCTGGGCGTTGCCAGTTAAGAAGAAAATGAGAAGAGCGTGGTGTTAGCAGGGAAATCGTCGGTTACATCATACAAGTAGGAATTTTGGATATTGCCCTAATTCAAGCCAAGGTTTTATCCTTGTTTTATAACAATAGCATATTAACGAACTTTCTTTCTTCATGCAACAAGGACGAGATGAAGCTGCTAACGATTTGATTGCACCGTTGCTGGAATAAACAGGATGACTACGTTATCAAAAAAAAAACTCATAGTCAGACGTAAGATAAGAGTGAAATAGTAATATCGAGGATACTCAAGACCTTAATAGTAGGGTCAAGATCAGACGTCTTGCTCACAACTTCCCGACCGCCTCATAATTCTATCACTAGAATATTTATTGAATCTGATCAACTCAGACACCACAAATGTAGTTACTGTCGCTAACGACATTCTGATTTTTTTTGAGTATTAGAAGTTTTTGTTTTCAGAGATTCTATCCAGATCGTCACAAGGTTGGGGAGTTCTGTACGAAACCTCGGTCTCGGACGGGGCTCGAACCCGCTCTTGTGCTATACGGACGTCGTGCTCTTTTCCATTACACCACCAAGACCCCGCTTGCCTTCACCTTAATAATGGCTTATACATATGCCGTAGTTTATCAGCAGTACAACGTGTCGAGCCGATAGCCCGTTATCAGCACCGGACCATCGTACATGGCGTGAATTCCGGATTCTAGTCGGATTTAGGTAAGGCGTTGTGAAGGAGGGAAGGCAACTCATAGAAATTTCCCCTAGTAGCGCTGGTCGCCTAGTAAAGCAGCCAAATAGGTTCCTGAGCGTTTCATAAATCGAGAATAAAATTACCCAACGTTTTCGTAGATGTTTTGATGAACGTTACACGAGCCATCTGCTTGAAGTTGACAAATCTCAGAAATCTTTGTCGAACTGTTCTGAAAAAAAGAGAAGTGTCCTAGTGACAAATTTTCATGAGTAATTTGCAACGATTTAATCTTGAGTAATGTTTACTTACTTATTTAGAATTATTAAAAGTAAAGGATTCAGATACGAAAACAAAATCCATATGCAGTTGATTATACACTGTTGATAGTTTTCAGTCAATCCAAAAAATGCTGAAAATAGCACACTGAGCTGTATACATATAGTCCAACCAACCTTGACCTCAAAATGGACATGAGAGTCTGTTTATTTATATGGTCGTTGACTTTTGTCTTTTATACGGTAATTAAAACAAATGAAAGATCACCTGAAGCGTGCCAGCTTGTCATCAAACCAAGCATCCATCCATTAAGGAACGTCGCTTGGAAAAATATATGAATTTCATGTCGATGGGATCGTCCTGAGCTCAAACTTCGTTTGCTCTTAAACATATATTTCGTTCATCACGGAAAATGCTGAGGGATAGCGTTTTCAATTCAACAATTCACGGGTAAACATGAGACATTACAGAGGCAGACTTAAAAGTAAAATGGAATGGAATAGAATGGATAAAGGACGGGTCTCGGGGCGTGAATCAACCTCGTCTGAGGGCTGCACCAACGCATTTAACTTCCATTCGTAGTGGCCTCATAAATGCGTATGTGGTTTCGATTAACTGCAAAGTGCGCCACTGCACCACCTTCACCCATTCGCTTAAAAATACAATCTACAAGTCCAAGTGTGGCTTTCTGAAGTTTTTGGTTTTTTGTCTTTTTTGGCCTTTCTGCTGGCAAAATTGGACGACCGAAATGCCATTTACAAGAGTCCCAGCCAAGAAATACACATACACTTCCATGACTGGAGTGCGCAAGTCGGAACGGTGGTTTTATGATTTTGATAGTAGAGTTTCACATTCGACTGCAAACAGACACTCGCAACGCATTCGATTGTGTCTTTCCATCCCACGTCAAGGGCGAACAGGACGACAGTTCTATGGAGACCTCTTCTCGCTTGAAAATGTGGATACCAGAAGAAGGCATGCATTACAGGGATGGGGAAGACAGAGATGGCATTGAATGTGTTGAAGTCGTTCACAAATGCGGGATACTGTACTCGAAAAAAATCCAAATCCATTGCGAGTGCTCACATATCGAAAGTCAACATGTGCTGGCTCGATCGCACTAATCTGATTCGTTGGTAATTCAAAATGCATATACAGAGTATCAGCAACTTAGAAAACCAACGCATGAAACTCACCAGCACAAAGTGAACAATTATTCCAAGATAAATGAGGTAGGAAGTCAAAATTGTTGGCACGCACCATCCGATTTCAATGAACTGAAAAGGATCAACCATTTGTTGAGTCTTTCCAAAACTTTTTCAAGATAAACGATTGAAAATCTTCAAAAATGACAAGGGTCGTGCTCAAGTGTTTCACTAATAACGAAATTATGCTATGGGCTTTGATCGTTGCACTTTGGGCTCACTTCGCCTTTTACAAGCCTTTTTATCTCAACCTTCCAGCATAACTCTCCTCCAAATACTGAGAGAATATTGAAACTTGGCCCTGCATGTATTTCGAAACATTAATCACGAATACTACTACCGCTTAAGTTGGTTGAATGAGTATACTCTCCAACAAGTTGTGATAATGCAGTCCACATGAGGACTACACTTTTTGGCCAGTGGAACCGTGTCGTTCAACTGTACTTCCACTTTTTATCAACTTTCCAAACAATGTCATAAATAAGTGAAGCTAATTCCAGGTTTGATACAGGAATACACTGTTTTTGAAGGAATTCGTGCTTGAAATGAATTCTTCCTGAAAGTAACTGTGGGTTGCCGATATTGACGTCCTTGCCGTGCACGTGATTCATAGATTGTTTGTTGAATAATTTCAAAAAATTAATTATTTTGGGAAGACGATCTTCACTGCTGTCGACTAGTTGCGAAGCTTTTAGAAACAAATTTCTATAAATAAGCTTATGATTGAGGGATCACCGAATGCTACACTCAATAAGACATAGATTGTCATCCGGAAAAAAATCGTCGGATGTTAGAAGACCTGAAGTGGTTCCCGTTCGGAGATGGCGAAGATCAGCCGTCCGGAACTCTCGCAAGGACACAATGCCACGTGCTCCCTAACATACGTCAAGCTAATACGCGTTTCAGCATCATTGAAGAAAAGGGTTGTTGTTGTTAGCATTTCTCAGGAGGCCCGGGAATCACGTGTGCCGACACTGCACAAGAGAACGTTTTTGTTGCTTTAATTTGTTTGATACCGTTTTTGAAGATTGAAAAACGATGGAGGCTCCCGCCATCGTGTTCTGTGCAATGTACCTGATAAAGGAAACATCGCTGTCGCACCCACCCAAGATGTGCAAAGGCTACTATGAAAGTTCTTCCTGTGAAGGGTATCAAGCCGCTAGAGTGTCGTCAACGTAGACCGAAAATAGTGCCATGGTTTGAACCTTATTGAGGATTCCCATGGAGTGGGAACAGAAACTGACGACTATATGTATATACCAACTACTGCTGACTACCACTTAAAGGCCCAGTTCACGAAAAAATGGTTTACGAGATACCATGCTAAGATAAATCAGTGGCCCCCTCGTATATCGGAGGTGGCGCAGTCGGGTCGGAAAAGGTTTAGATAGGACGCTATGGAGGCTCAAATATCGTTCCGTGTGTATGCGTGGACGTGTTTCAAGAGGCTGCATCATACACACTGAAAGCCATATAAGGAGTTCAAACAACTTGTCAAGGCCCATAGTGACACTTGTCAAGGCCCATAGTGACAGTGAAAGGCTTTCTGGACAGTTTGGCTCGATGTAGTCAGCTCTTTGCGCAGCAGCAACAAATGAAATCTCGTCCAAATATCCCTTTCATGTGATTTCCGCCATGGTAATCTCGTACAACTTCTATTTTCACTACCTTTGGGGAGCCTTATTTCGCTCCTAATCGGCTAATCTTCCCGCTTCCTTCAACACCGATGCACTACTCTCAATCACTACTCCCGCCACCTGACTGGAAAAAGGGTACCTCAAAATTACTGTGAGCTGTGCTTTCAAGCAAGTAAAATTATCATTCCCTTGAGTTCAGTCATACTTAATCAGCGCTTTGCAGGTTCGCGATAAAAAGTGATTTCGTTTTGCTCTAGGTCCATCAATGTGGACATTATCGGAGGAAAAGTTAATTTCTGTCACTCGAAACCAATAGAGGTAAACATGAATATATAGGAAACTTAAAGGCACTGTTCACGAAAAAATGGTTTCGGAGATTTGCACGTGGCTTGAGTTCGAAGCCCCCTCTGATACCATTTGTCCAGGAATTAGGTCGGAAAACGGTAAGATAGGGCACAATAAGGGCAGGAACTCTGGGAGACGGGATGCCTCCGCCCTTGCTAGGTTGACTACGAGTTCAAGTTGTCCTTCACCACATTCGCACTAAAGCGAAGTTGGTGAAAAATCGATACGCAGATTGGCAAATTGCCAGGAATGATCAGCTGGTCGACCGCCTCGTACAGGAGCTAGTATTCGGCTGTTATTTCTTTTATTCGCGTATCGTTTGTTTTTTTTTTGTTATTAATTTTTTACGGTAGCATTCTTTAACTATTCTCGTAAGTTTATTGAAGATTTTAACATATTTTGTGTAGATTATTGCATGCAAATGTTTTTTTTATTTTAGAAACTCCGTTAATTTCGATGTGTTGTCTGTATTGCAGACATTGCGTCGCTTTCGTGCATTCTCGCTCGAACACTCCCTAACCGCAGTTTTTCAATGTGAATTCGTCCTACCCCCCTTTCCAGCTCTTTTTTTGACCCTTTGTAATTCTTTTTGTTCATCGTTTTTTGCGCTTTTTTGGTTGTTATCGCTTTATTCTAGAGTAGTTCTATCAATTCCCGTCAAAAAAGGGTACCCTAACTTCTTTGTGAATAGTGCCTTTAACTAAAACAAGAATTTTATTAGGTTGAGTCATAAGTCCTCGGACAAAATGATAGAGATGACTTCTAGCGATCATAACTCTTGAAAGATGTGACGAAGATGAACGTGCGAGGCATTGTTAGATAGAGTATGGAAAGCTCTTCCAAATGCATACTGGAGAAGGCACTAACTGTTTCCTTTCCAGCAACTATGCCTCATGATTTCAAGCCGTCGCAACTCCACATCCGCAAAACCATCATATTTTTTTTATCTGGCCATGAACCCGCGGCAATCGGTAGAGGTATGAAGGACGTTCACAAGCAGGACGTGTACAATTTACAAGTGACATTAAGAGTTCGCATCGGGCGACTATTCCATGGAAGATGAAGATCGTCCGTGATGCCCAATGGAGTCGGATTTGATGGTGCTGCGGAGCCAAGTGGAAGCCGATCCGTATCAAACTACTCGTGAACTGGCAGTCACCCTTGGGGAGTCAGTCCACAATTCTTCGTGAATTGAAGTCAATCGACAAGGTGCGAAAGCTCGGTGCATAGATGCCTCATGCTTTGAAGCAGTATGACATAGACCGCCGCGACGACGTGGCACCTTCTCTCTTCACGCTCAAGGGTACCACACATGGCTCAAGTACCTAGTCACCAGGGGTGCGAAGTCGAACCTCTACTCTAACGTTCACCGGCGTGCTCAATGGATTGACAAAGGTGCGCATGCAGAGGATTCCCCCAAACCCAACGTACACGCCAAGGAGGTTATGCTCAGATTCTGGTGGAGCGCTCTTCGTGTCAAATAATGGGAGCTGCTAGACGAAGCATACACAGTGACCGGACACATCTACAATACGCAACTGAGGAATTTGAAGGCAAATCCCGAAGCTACACGTCCACAGCAGCACAAAGTTCACTTCCAGCACGACAACGCTCGCCCTCACATTGCAAGAACGACCAAAACTGAACTGACGATTTTCGCCAGGACAAGTTCACCACACCAACCATGTTCCTCAGACTTGGGTCCCTCGGACCACCACCTTTTTCCCCATCTTCAACGTCATCTGGATGGTCAGGACTCTCAAACCCACGACGACATCAAAATGGCACTGGTGCAATTCTCCAAGGGCCAGCTCCCAGCGTCCTAAAGCAAGGGCATCTAGCATGGGCAGAAGACCATGGATGCCAATGGGGCATATTTCAAATGATTCGCTATTGTCGTTCAAAAATTGTAAGATAAATATTATCATTGTCAATTTGTCCGAGGACTTATGACTCAACCTAATACAATAAATGAATTTTGTTGTTTGAGTGAAGGTGCTTACTAATACCCATACGAGCTAGGATACGATATCATTAATTTTGTGTGCAGTCTAGCTATAGTAATACGAAACTAGTGACTTGATAATTAGAATAAATCTGGAATGTGGTCCAGGCGACAGCTTTTATGAGGTATGATATCTGGTATTTGGAAAAATTTTTCTATGAAAGATGATTTGATATTTTCACAGTGAAACAAAACCGAACAAAGCGTGAAATATTGCGAAAATTTGGCAGAAAAAGTTAACATACTACCAATCTGGATAGATCTCGCTTACCGTACCTTCAAATATATGGAGCTCCACATAGAAAAGTCGTATTCCCATCCAACTTCTCCAAACACAAATGCCATACCAAACCATGACCACAACCATACAGTAATTGTAAATACCCATCCAATGACTAGAATCACCTGAAATTCACGATCGTAGAAACACATGTGTACTGCCACTCAGGAGGCGCCTGAATGGTTCGTAGAAAATGTAGGCAAACCATGTGAGTGTAGAGTGAATGAAGTGGTAACCATGAACACAAACACTTACCATCAAAGGTTGAGCGAGTTTGTTTGGATTCATTCTCTTTTTGATTATAAGAATGCGGCTAATAGATAAAACGAAGATATAAGGAAACATCGCTTGCCACAGACTGTTCACCGTTGATCCGACAAACTAAAATATGCCCTACAGTTCAAATTAAGTTGTTCAATTCTAGATATCAGAAAGAAGGGGAATTTTGGAAATGTATACCTAAATCTTTTATAAAAGTCCTTCTTTCAAAATAACCTCTCAGGAAGAATGTGAATAATACTTGGTGAGTGGAAGTTAACTGTTTTAATAGAGGATTCGTTTCCATCTGGGCATTTTTAGCCTGACTTTGACAAGGCTTATCTCAACTCCCTTATTCGTGGTACGTTCGAATAGTCAGGACAGGGGAGAAACAGGAGCCGAGCGCTTGGCAGAGCCAATCAGCGGGCAGCGCAAGCTACAACATCCTATGGTGGATTCCCGGTGTTGAAGTGGAGTACAACCGCCAATGGAAAGAATAGTGCCAATACGAGTATATTACATACAGTCTGCCTTTCATGCACACTCAGAACAAATGATTGCTTTTGTCAGACCCTTTTGTAAGCACAGAGCGTATGACTAAATTTTCGGGAACTGGCTCTTCATCTCCTAGGTCAGATTTGACTTTGGATAGAATCTGAAAGAGTCGCAAGGAGGTCGGCTGATAAATAGAGAAGGAAAAGAGGAGAAAAGGGTCATGACTACCCCATTATGCTAAAAGGGTTGCATTATTTCGAGGGTTCTTTCTGATTTTTGACTTTAAAATTTTTTTTCGCGGTCAAAACAAAGTGATCTTTTTCCCTTGCTCAATTTAAATTGACGACAATGGGGAAAGTGAAAAAATAAAATCTTATAAATAATACAGTTCAGAGAAATGCGATCTTTGAAATTGCTTCTATGGTGTAATAGAATGACAGCACTTACACTTGACAGAAGGGGATAGCGGTGAATAAGTTCAGGAAAAATAGGAAAAAATCCGCTGACGAAATGGCATAAGAGTTGAAGAAAGTCGATGATATTAATATGATTCATTAGCTGATACATAGATATCTTCGTGATTATCGGATCCGTCCACATCATCTTAATTATCCATTCATATGAAACAGCTTACTATTCAGTGATTACTAATTTTACTCTTCTTAGGTTATAGAGAACCTTAAATAAGAAAGATCATTTGAAGTAAGTCGAGTGTTTCGCGTTGTACATTTCAAAGTCCTTCACCAACCTTGATCAGCGATTACCAATGTATTATAATCTCGTAATACTCATACATACTACCCTTTAGGTACTCATACCTGAAGGGCCAATGCACCCGAGGCTTTCTATGCATTGTTAGGCACCCAGGGCTCCCTGTACATTGTCAGGATTGCCTTCATAGATCTCTACCCCCAACACATTCCATACAAAGTGATCTCAAGGTAATGTTAAGCTGGATGATTGTGGAGGCTAAAGTTCTCGAGGAATAATGCGATCACAGGAAATTTTCTTTGCAGGTCACATACGCTTCCAAAACACCACTACGATTCCGAATGTAGAACAAATGTCAGAGCCTTTCCAAAATGGGATCGATCAATATCATAGACTTCAGCCTTTGAAACTGAATAAGATTTTTGTCTTCCGATCAACTGCAAGGTGCAAAGGTGTCATAATAAATGAACCCACCCAATTGAATAAGCAATAAAAAGGAATCATGGCGAATGCTAGGCTCGAGTAAATGATTCCGATTACTATGGCCTCTCGATCAGTGTTTAGAGTGAAAAGATACGGCCTCTCAGAGTAGGGAATTGGCGTCGAGGGTTGCATCTGAAAAAAAAGCGGAACGTGAGACGGTAACAATCAAAACGTTTCAAAACATTTTAATTTCGCCAACTTCTGAGAAAAGATTGAAGAAAAACAATAAACAGTCGGTCACGGTCATTAATGAAATTCATGGAACGGAAAAGACGACGTGTATCTGAAGGCCCACAGTCCTTTACTCATGACTAGCTTACTGTACAATTTGTCAAGATGAGGATAGAGCCGTATAGGCACACTTAATTCTTGCTTGATAAACACCTTTGCGAAAGCCTAGGGTACTTGAACTAACAACAGCTAGAAGAAAATTACTGTGTATGTGGCTATCCTCTTTTTATGAATAGATTAAATTACGGTTCTGAGAAGGCAGGAACAGATGTTAATGGGAACGGTTTTTGAACAGATGTTTTCGACTACTTGTAAGGTTGCCAATTAACTGTATTTTCACTCTACAATCTTGCTTATCACGCGTAAAATGTTTCTTTTGAAAAAAAAATAACCTCATTACTTTGAGTTATTGAAACGAACTCGACCAATATGCATATTTTACAAGGAAACATGAAGCCATTGTGAGTAGAGTTGCAGAGAGGTCCAACTCATGCATGTTGACATGTTTTGCTCTTGAAGGCACACTTACGACAATTTTGAGGTTCCCTTTTTAGGTTGAAAACGAAAGTGTTGATGTAGAGGAGTACATCGGGTAAAAAGAAAACGAGAGAATCTACCTACTTTAAAGATTTTTAAAGGCAGTGAAAAAGGAGGTTGTACTGATGGTGAGATCACCGTGACGGGAATGGCACGTAAGGTTGTTTGAACCAAATCTGAGTTGCTCCCATTGCGCAAAGAGAAGACTACGTCAAGCCGAAATCGTCCGAAGTTGCCTTTCGCTGTCGCCATGGCTTATGACAACTTGTTTGAACTCCCTATGTGGGAGTCTATCAAAATAGTGCAGCTCCTGCAAAGCCGTTGAAATTCGTCCACTATGGGTGTGGCAGTCACACAATACAACCTCTGGCCCCTTATTGTACCCCATCCAGGTTCTTTTACGACCTTATAACGGAATGTATGGTATAAAGTTGAACCTCGAATTCATGTTATAGGGAAATCTCAGCAACCATTTTCATCGTGAACTGTGCCTTTAATTAGCTGACCAACGGGCTGGCACATTGGGTTAGTGAGAACAAAAAATGTTCAGCTTTTCAGCTTGGTAGGCTCTACTTTCAATTTCGCTCCTATTGAAGGATTTCACATGTAATGTAACTTGTAACCATCCGGAAGATAAATGGGATTCAAGTTTCTGAAAAGGCAATAGAGAATTCGCAATTTTGCAGTCCCTTCAATGAAGCATAATACAACCATAGAAATGTGGGACTACAAAATCAGGCATTCCCACAACCTCGACTGCCTTCGAAGCCAGGCGAAAAGCTTGCGTGTTGAAGAGACTGATAACTCACTGCAGATTGATGGGGTTTTTAAGATCACGCGGTGGTCTCCTGTGTGATAGGAGGGCTGTGATCCATATCACGTATGGCACTTGCAAGGAGAACAGCATTCTCTGTTGCGGCTAGGACACATTTCCAAACGAGGCACTTTATCTGCTCTGAGGTGACTTCGCTAAGCACTGTGGCATAGATACATATGTGCAGAGGTATTACACAATTCGCACCTCTTTCTAGTAGTACCGGAGGGTTATGCCACGGAGGTAAGACCAAACTTACACATATAAGACATCGTTTTTCTATCAGTCGTAAATATCTGGATATCCGTTAATATCCGTTAATATACATAGACTGGCCTTGCCAATGTACAACGATTGAAGAAACTTGGTCTATCAGTCCACGGAACACCACAGTCGTGCACAAAGCTAATTCACCCTCCCTCCTCCTTTCCAAAACACGACATGGTTGTGCCAAGTAATGTTGGCAGTTAAGCTTGGCTTTTTTCGTGTAATGCTTCGAGGAGCACAGAAAAGATGACTCTCCCTAAATGGAACAGTTGGTATTTGTTTCCAATGTTTGATGTAGAATAATGCGCTATGTAAAAGGTTTCCAGAATGCAAGGCTTCTCTATGGAGCAGTTTATGAACATACTCATATCCTGGCACATTAGTTTTTTACGAGAGCATGCTCATCTGATGGAATTGGAAAATTGTTCTGGAGTTGTCTGAAGTCCTCCCTCCTAGCCAGCGATTCGAGCAAGATGTTAGGCAAATCTTTCTGTGAGGTTGGATTGTAAATCTGAGCATGATACAATTTTCCTTTTCTGGGGAGTCACTACAAGGCTTCACTACTGCTAGGTGACAGAACTTTGCCAAGCATAGAAAGAATAAATGAGATGGGAACTCATAGAGGTTTTTTCATAGCAGTAACATCAAAATGACTTTTTTTTCCAAAATGTAGCATAACAGAGTACTTATGAAAGGAGCATGATTGTTTCAGGTCGGAATATTCCGAGCCCACATTATGCTGTGGAAGTGCGTTCAGTAAGTATACCGAACAACCCGTTTTCTGGGAAATTTCCACCGTAAGCAATGGTAAGAAGCTTTTTGGAATTCCCACCACTTCTCCTCAACGCATCATACAGTTATTACAGTGTGAGGAGGTCATTTGATAGGCAAAATGACTTTTTTTTCCAAAATGTAGCATAACAGAGTACTTATGAAAGGAGCATGATTGTTTCAGGTCGGAATATTCCGAGCCCACATTCGCACACTCGCTCTGGTGCGTGCGGTTGGTTCACTCATTGCTCTGCTGAACCGAAGCCTTCCTCGGATTGTTGCGGTATTTTATGCTGTATGCCGTTTATATTTAATCGTTCTGAGCATCTACTGAGCTGTCTCTACGTTGCGGCATATTATTTCTTGTACTTATCTGATTTCATCCCGGATTCACAAGGCACCGTCATTTCGTGGGATTATCGATATCATTGAATTGGTCAACTCGTGAGCTCCCTTGTGGCTGGGGAAAAAAATTTTGTGTTCAAGCCACCATCACAGGTTGATTTTGAATTTCTTCACTTCGCTAGTTGGTTATGGTTTCGCCTGCTGGGCCTCCCGTTCAGGGGCGACGTGGAAGAAAACAGCGAGCTGATGTTTCTAGTTCGCCGTCTACTGATATGGATATCGGTAGAGCAATTGAGTTGATTATCGGAGATTCGTCAATACCCTCACATCTGAAAGCAGCAATGGGTTTTTTGATGGAATTGAAGGATCAAATGACTTCACTACTTTCGAAGAACAAGGAACTTATGGATGAAAATGCTAGTATTCGTCAGAGAAATTGTGAGTTGGAGAATGAAGTCTCTAGTTTAAGATCTCAGATTGTTGCTTTGAAACAATCATTGCCTACTTATGAGAATACTCCAACTCAGTCTCCTTCACAGCATCCCGCGGCCAAGTATGTTTCCTTCTCGGATGATAATGATTTTGAACGCAAACGTTCAGTAGTTGTTATAGGCGTGAAAGAAAGCTCTGATCCTATTGCATCCACTCGTGTTATGTATGATATTTCCTGTATTAGGCAGATCCTTGATTATTTGTCCATTGATTGTCGTCCTGTGGCAGTATATAGGATGGGCCGCTTAGTGCCTAACAAACCCAGACTTTTGAAAGTGGTATTTCAGTGTTCTTATTTTGCATCGTTGTTGTTAAGAAGATCTCCTCTACTCAGATACTTCCAGGAAAAGGGCATTTTTATAAGACCATCTTTGTCTATAGCTGAGCGGGAACGGTTAAAAGCTGAAAGACTAGCACATCTTTGTCTAGAGCTGAGCGGGAACGGTTAAAAGCTGAAAGACTAGCAAATCTCAAACCTCGTGGTCAATCTATTGTTAATTCTCAAGTGAATTGTAGTGAATCTTTCGATGTGATTAACAATTCTTTGACTTCTGGTTTCAATAATCATACTCTTCCGCCGAACATTGTAAACAAAACGATCAATTGTACTATTGCCGACCCAGTTAGCTCTGTTGATAATTCGGGAAACCCTTAAGTGGTCTTCGGATGCATGATCCATGCATTACTGTTAGACCTGTTTCCTTTGATTGTGTGAAGTTACAGAGTACATTTGATGATTTTTTCCATTTTCAACATGAGGCCCGTGTTCTTGATACGCCAGTTGGCTCTCAGCCTGGTATTAAATGCTTGTTGGCTAATATTCGCTCATTCTTTAGAAATATGCATTCGCTTGCTTTTCTGATTAGGAAAATTGATTATGGTATCATCGCTTTGACGAAAACTTGGTTAAAATCCGACATTGAGACATCAAGTCTGCTAGAACTTTTAGATTCTCACTATGAAGAGTTTAGGTGTGACAGAAAACGAGTGAAGGGTGGTGGAGTCCTTCTATTGATTAAACGTTCGCTATGCCCTACTCTAGTTTTTACGGAGGCTGTCCCTAAAGGCTATGAGTTAGTTTCGGTTGATTTGTGTGCCAAAGACAGTAGGATTAGAATCGTTTTGTGTTATCGAGCTCCCAGCTGTCCCAGTGATAAAAGTGATCAACTGACTAAATGCTTGAGTGACTTGTGCTCTGGAATACCGGTTTGCTTGCTTGCTGGGGACTTCAACTTCCCTGGTATTGACTGGGCAAATCCAAATCGTATGGCCCAGGGTGTTTCACAAAGATTCCTGGACTTTGTTCGGAATAATGGCTTTCATCAGTTGGTCAGCTCTGGCACTAGGAATCATAACATTCTAGACCTTTTGTTCTGTAATGATACATCGTTTGTTACAGGGCTTGAGATAGGGCTTCCCATTGGGACTAGTGATCATGCAAGTATTGGATTCTCGATTAGGTTACAGAATTTGAAGTGGAAGAAAGGTTTTAGGTGGGACTTCAGAAAAGCCAATTTTAATGTAATCTGTTCTTACTTAGATTCTATTGACTGGTATGGCTCATTCAATAATATTACCGTTAATGAAATGTATGAGATGTTACTGTTTGTGCTTAATGAGTGTATCCACAGGTTCGTTCCCATACGTGAGGTCACTACCAAGGGGTTAAGCTTTCCGCCTTTCCTTCACACACTCTTTCATAAGAAAATACTGGCATACAAGAGGGCTTTGACATCAAATGAATCGACAGACTGGTGTTCATATAGAGTAGAAGCTAATAGGTTTGAAAGGAAATTATACAAGTTTTATAGCTCGGTGGAAAGGAAAATCATTGAACACGGGAACAAATTCGCCCTCTATAAGTATATTAAATCTAGAACAAAATCGAAGGGAATTGTACCAGTTTTACTAGAACCAGGTGGTGTCACCGCTGTTTCTGATCTTGACAAGGCTGAGCTTTTCGCAAAAGTGTTTGAGGAGGTTTTTGTGAAGAATGATAATACTGTAGGTATGCGCTACGACTGGTCGGATTCGTTTCCTCAAATGCAGGACTCGTTGTGGTTTAATGTCAACGAAATTTCTGAGCTTCTTTCCAAGTGGAAAAATGGTTCCTCCGTCACTCCAGATGGAATTCCGCTTTGCTTTATCAAGAAAGTTCTCCCATCGATAGTCGGACCATTGCAATTCATCTTTAATCTGAGCTTCATCCGGGGGGAAGTCCCCGACAGGTGGAAACATTCCTATATAGTCCCTATTCCAAAGAAACCTCCCTTTTCTAATGCGAGGAACTATAGACCGGTTAGTATTACTTCCATTTTTCGCAGAGTTTTTGAAAAAGTCGTTAAGAGGGTTTTGACTGAGCATCTGGAAAGTAATAAGATCTTGCCTGAGTCTCAACATGGATTCAGAAGAGGGAGATCTACGGTTACTCAAATGCTTGAAGTGTTGAATGAGTGGACAAAGGCCTTGGATGATAAGAAGGATGTGGATGTTGTCTATTTCGACTTCCGCAAAGCATTTGACAAGGTAAATCATGCTAAACTTCTGATGATACTTAAGCATGTTGGTGTACATGATAGAATTGTTCAATGGATTAGTTCTTTCCTTGATCAAAGGACGTTTCAAGTAAGGATAAATGAATCACTTTCGTCGATAAAGGCTGTGCCCAGTGGTGTTCCGCAGGGAGCCGTCCTTTCGCCTGTATTGTTTTGCGTCTACTCCTATGACTTGCCCAAGGTTGTGGAGCAGGCTGGCGTCAACTGCAAAGTTTTCGCTGATGATATTAAAATTTATAAGTCGATCTCGGTTGATGAGGATGTAAGAGGAGCACAGGAGGCAATAGCTGCGGTAGTCAGCTGGTCTAATGTATGGGATCTTCCCTTGGCTCTTGATAAATCTTCACTTCTGCATTTAGGTAGCAATAGTCGCGGTTCAAATTATTTCATGGATGGTGATCAACTCAATGAGGTGAGGGAAATGAGAGACCTGGGCTTCATTATTGATCGTAAACTGATGTTCGATTCTCATTGTATGACGATAGCAAATAAAGCTGAGAGGAGGCTTTTTCAACTATTGAGGAGCCTATATACTAGGGACCCTGGCATACTTGTGAGAGCTTATAAAATATATGTGCGCCCGATTCTTGAATATGGAACGGAAGTATTCTTTCCTCGAACTAAAAAAGATACTAATAGATTAGAAGCTGTGCAGAATAGTTTTACAAGGAAAGTCTTGATTCGGACTTTGGGTTTCTGTTATAAATCCATCCCTGGAGCAACTACAAGGAATAGAATGCTTGGAATCGAGTCACTTCTTAGTAGAAGGAAGAAGCAAGATGTTGTTATGCTATTTAGAATACTCACTGGGAGATCAGTTGTTGATTTAAAGGGAGCTCTCACTCTTCAACCATCAAATACCCGTGGGAATAATTTGAAACCATACTTTCCTAGGTCTAGGTCCAATGTTAGAGCAAATTTCTTTCTTAATCGGGCATCTTCTGAGTTTCGTGAATTTGTTAAAAAATACTCCCTGCCCAAAACTTTGTCGCAGTTCAAACGAGCACTGAAAAAATACTTGGCTGAGAGCTACACTGGTTAGGCTCATTTTTAGTTTTGCCTTAGTGGAAGTTTTATAATGTATCATTTCTCTTTCAATGGCTTTTGCTTTGATCAGCTGTTCTTTTACTACCTGGTTCTCTTGGATCTTGATTATTTAAATTTGTTTTTGTAGTACGCTGTATTCATGTACTGAATGTACATGTTACTAAATAAATAAAATAAATAAATAAAATGTACAGCTGTTGCAATGTCACTCCCATGAAACTTTTTAGAATTATTCCTTTTTAGTAGAAGATTTTTTCTGAAACTTATTAATTTTGTGTAGCCACTTTTGACGCACTGCCTTACTGTAGCAATTGCTCGAAGCAGATGAACGTTTTAGCCAGTAGGACACGATTTTCTTTAACACAATATAAAAGCGTGCAAGCAGCCACGATTGAACACATACAGGGTGACCCACACGAAGTGTGACGGGCAATAAAAAAATCAACTTATGGGCTTCTGGGCTGGAGGAAGCGGTGATCGCTTGGGTGGAAAGGAACGCGATGAACGTCATTGGGCACCAGCCCACAGCACAAAGAAGATGCTGCAATGTTGTGAAACCACGCTTCCGGGTTTTTGGGGCGAAGCAGTTTTGACCTTCATATTCCCCGATCTCAATCCTTTGGATTTTGCTGTATAGTCGATTCTAGAGCAAAAAACCTGCGCTTTCAAACACAGATCTTAACTTCTGAAAGAAAGTGCTTTTGTAGAAGCGTGGGATGAAAGTGATTGCGCGCATTCTTGAAAACTTCCGAAAGAGTTTGAATGCTTGCATTAAAGCGAAAGATGGTCATTCTACATGATGTGATATGTTGTTCACAATTTCGTGATGACTGTGTAAGAGTAGTAGTTTCCCATTTGGTTTGATCTGTATAATTTTGATGATATTTTTCTGCGTCACACTTCATGTGGGTCACCCTGTACAGTCAAGACCATAAGTATTATGTCAAGAGCACTCATCATTAATAAGCCGTAACGGACATTAACCAAGTGTACTTTTGTTATGAAGCCTCCTACTTCCCATAGTCCTTATTTTTCATTTTTTTTTTCATGCTTGGGATTCTTCTCCAATAGTTAATTCTAAGAAGCTTGCTTGTTGACGTATGCCTGCGATAATGCGCTTTTGAAGGAATCCTTTTGAAGGGACAGGCCCATTACTTTCGTTGTTTTGCATTTTTTCCTGAATAAGCCTACAGTATCACAGAAGGAATTTTCTTGATCATGAGGTATTAATTCAGTGGTTCTGTGCTACCTGTTGTTGTTGTTTGCCGCACCTGTTCTCTTCATCCCTCACACTTGACTAAACAAACGCCTGCTCGCTTTATTTATGCTTACATCATATATGTGTTTCCTCTGCGAAAACACATAAATGATATACGAACACAAAACATGCGTCAAGAATAAGGCATGCGCCTATTTTGCTTTGATAATGACTCCGTCAAGCATAGCGCTCTATTATGTGAAGTAATTAATGTGTGAAACTGGCTGTCTGTTAGTTTCTCATTTTTTAAATTAGTAGAACGGGAGTGATAACTCATGCAGTAAGAGAAACCGTTCTTAAACTGAATTCGGAGCCAGCAGCATTGTCTCATCAGATAGTGAAGGACAACACTCTTTTGTTCCTATTAGTGACACCCCAAGGTACACCTTTTCATATAAGACGTCTACAAACACACAATAACCCCTACTTTGGGGCGAACAAATATGGTGGGCGACTTATCAGACAGGAAGGGATTGCCACTACAAAAATGACCAGTTGTGTCAATGCCACTGCTGCTCAAATTTTTTTCCGAGCCTTCCGTATCTTTGCAAAGTTCAGCTCAACTGTGAGATTTTTGTGGTCCTGGGCGGTTGCACTAAGGAGCATTAGCTCTAAGGGTGTAACGAGGTTATTTATGAATTTTAGCTACTTTCCTAGCAGGATGATGTTGTGGTGCAATGTTAGTGTGCTATCACAAAAAAATACGGTTCGGTCAACCAAGCCATTCATCTCTCCGGGTTTAATTAATTGGTAGCATACTCATTCGTAGGTAAAGTACTGAGGAATATGACTGCTGGATCGCGAAGTTTTTGTGCAAGCCGTCGACAACAGTACCTTCATATGAACCTGCAAAACAAAAGAAAAGCGATGGATACAGTTGACAGAGATCTTGAGATCAGTCTTCTGAAGTGAAAATCTCTGTTCGCCTGTGCCTACAAAGTAGTACGTGACGGTACAAAACCACCTACCTATTTGCAGGCTGGCCTGGCTGATTCGTCTACCTCAATTGTCCACGAGCAGCGTCTCTCGCATCTTCTTTCCAGGCTAGCTGTTTCAGTACTTTTATTTTCGAAATATTTAATTATATATAAGCTATAAATAGATAAAGACGTGTGTTGCTGTCCTGCAAAATTATGCTCGTACGACAATCCATTTAGTAGTTATATGCTGAGCTATCCCATATTTCTTCGAAAATGAATAAACTAAATCTCTTTCCATTCGCACCGAAAAGAGCCTGATCAATTCCTAAAAACAAGTGATAATATTCATTTTCCATTGAAATCGATGTAGTTATGAAATTGACCACTGGATAGCTCTAGAGCAATTCATCGACTTTTACACTACATTTCAATCAACAAAAACCTTTGCTTTTAGATTCACTTTTGGATGTAATGTACCCAATTGACTGACCTCACTTTGCCATGCAGCGACCGGCATCTCCTTCAGGCAGCTCTTTCGTTGCCATTACCTCGTACAAAGCTAGAACAGAATTATTGTACCCTTATTAGAGAAGAGTTTCAAGAAGAAGAAGAAGAATTGAATTTAGACTTATGCTTTTAGAAGAGTTTCGGACGTTGATCACGAATCTGCTTTCCAAAGTTGACGATTACACATACCGCGGAGTTAAAAAGACAATTTTATGTCGGAGCTTGAGAGAGAAAAGTGTAAGCAAAACGTGAATGCGCAAGGATTTCAAACGCTGCTCCAGGCAGTGGCAAATTTGGCGTAACGTGAGAGATCGTTTGTGGAATTGAGGTTGGCATTAGTGGAAGTCGGAAACTTGACTTCAACATACAGTACTTTTCCTCACAGCATAAACATTTTATATGCCAATTTCTTCCCACTCTACAACCTTCAAAATTTTGATTCTCGGAATACCTCTACCTGAACCGGGAAATATTGCTTCAATTTGGGCATTTATAAGCTCTATGGTCCTTATTAGAATGACTCCTATCACCTCACCAACATATATAATATTCTATCACAACTCTTCGAGCCGAAGAGAACAAAAACAGCATTTGGAAGAAATGACCTCGTTCCCTTGTCCACACACACTTACAGATCAGAAGGAAAACTAGTGTGTAAAGGCTACAAAGTTACCGGTGAAAGTGCTCAAGAAGCCGCCGGCACGTCATGAGTATGTCTTTCTCCTTGAGAGCAGACAATTTGCAGAAAGCGTAGAATTTAGTGACAAGTGTATACTCTAAGGCACGGAATATGAGCTATCAGGTATGAGGAAAGTGTTCAAACATATTATGAATAGGAGAAGTTGATGTCTATCTCCTTCAAAAACTTTTTTTGAATGCAACGTGGGATCATTGGTATTCAGTATGTTTGGAATATGCCACTACCAGCAAATTGCTGTCGGTGAGTTCGGCTACCACTTGACGACTCCGTCACACGATTGGAGAGCTTTTCCTTCATCACCCTCTCCCCTTATTCCCGCACTATTGGTAAACCCGTCTTCACCTCTGCAAAGCTATTCGAGCTGCTCCATTTTCAGCTGATGGCAATTGGGCTGCTCTCCAATTATTACTTTTCCTTCCTTCACAAAATTTCGAGCTTATTGCTAGGCATAATGAAGGCCTTTAGATATGTCAGTTCTTTGAATCCGCATTATTTATTATGATCAGTCATTCATGAGCCTCCCTCAGTAATCACAATATCGTTGTTTGAGCGTTCAAGGTCAGGAAAAGTGTTGTTTTGACAGTACACAAATCGTCGTCAGGAAATAAACCGTTTGATCTTGTTGGGAGAAAAAATTTCATTGAGTTGAATTCAAATTATATTGCATGTGACGAAGTTTAGCCCAGGTTCGACTCCATCGGAGCTCAACGGATATGCCATATACTACATGAATGCGCATGGTTCGGTGGTACCCTCTCAAACCTCGATAATTGAACTGTATTCAAGCTAATGAAAACTGTACAACAATAAAAGACCAAATCACAATTAAATTGAAGCACACTGTGAGCATAAGTGAAATAAAACATAATAATATTGAGGCATAAGAGTCAAAAAAATTTAAATGATAAAAATGCTCCAAAGGGCTAAGACGTGGAGAAAATGCTCTAATGGTGAATCTACGCGTTAAGGATAAGGGCGAAAATGCTCCAACTGTTGAAAGGATTAAACAGAATATGTACAATCTAGAATAATAAGGAAAAAGATGGAGATGCACTCAAGGATTAAAGAAAAGGAGGCGAATGCTCTCTAATGTCCTGCCCGTTCTTATGTTGACGTCGTGCTCAGTTATCGCAGCGCTCGGCGCGGTTATGCGTGTTTAAGCTGAAATGCATGGAAGTACCTATGCTTTTCCTATGCTGTGGTCATGTCCGTGACACTCCAGTGGGCATTAGGTGCTCATTTCTGTATTGGCCACGAAGGTGGTCCGTAGGATTCTTCGTGGATGGAAAATTCCCACCCATTATGAAGTCTAATACAACTATCAACCAAGTCATCCAACAATCAAGGGTCAAAATTTATCGTTTACAGAACACTGAACAATATGTAGTGTATATAGCATTCTGACAGCCAAGAGTAACAAGCTGAAGTGGCAAAGAGTAACAAAAATTAACAGGAGGAACCAAGGGGACAAGTAGTGGTGAAGAGCAAGATCATGGTTATGAGTTAGTCTATAATATTGAAGACGCTGGCTCGCGCCCTTATGAAGCAAGAGATGATGAAGCGAGCCAGCATCCTTAACATTCACATTGAAGCCCTGAGACTTATCGATCGAATTGTTGTACATTGAGTTCTCCGCGATACTTCGCGCATAAGAGCAAGAGAGTGGGAGGAGGTTGTGAGAGTGACCAAAAGCGATGGCAATGGGCAGAGAGAGGCGCAGAGACATCACTTTTTTACGTTTTCGTGGTCCCTGTTCAATCATTCGAACTTTTCCTGGAGCTTATGTTTACGTTTTGGAAGTTCACTAATACACGTGTTGTGTCCATATTCACCACAGTAATAAGATCGAGCATTAAACTTAGACACTTTTCTCACCTTCGCCGCACCAAGAGTCCAAACAAAGACGGCACTTTCCTACCTCTGCTAGTCTCTGCATTCAGCATTCTACACTTATGAATTCGATGCAAGTGCATGCGTAATGCTGCTTTCTCAATCTACAGATACAGAAGACACCCGGCATCTCTGAATCGTTTTAGTGGCTCATTCCAGGATTGAAATTCTTCGTCATCTTTCTCAGATCTTTTCAAGCCTGAATGGCTTGTCTATACTCCCTTCTGAGTCTCTGTACTAGTTCTTCCTCATTTTCCTGCCTATGAGGTCTAAATGGTCCTTTATGGACCAATTCTACTTCACACAGTCTGATATCTCTTGTGGAATTACCATTATTTCCGAGTCCGCTGTGTCCTTGCGGCTCGCGTTCTGATGGAGCAAGAGATAACGACGCAGGTCAGCATCCTTAACATTCACATTCGAGCCTTAAAACTTATCGGTCGAACTGTTGTTCCTTAAGATCGTGGTACTCCGCGATAGCGTCGACATAGAATCAAGCCTTCCCAAGATGCATCTGAATGCTCGCTCCTGACCGATGATCTTCTGCATCAGGTCTCCGATATCCTTCTCTAGGCTGGTGGCCATCCCTCTAACCTAGATGGAGCATTTTCATTCTTTTTCGGTTTCTTCTTGGAACTGCCCATCTCTTACTTTGTTTTGTATCTGTGCTCTGATTCCATGAAAAAGTCTAGCTCCTCACGAACGAAATCTTCTGTAAGCGTCAGTTCTAAGGCCACACCTTGTTCCCTCTTGCCTTAAAAACAGACATGAAAGATCGCGAGTGAGTTTTCTGAGAGGGCCAGAAATTCATATACCTCGTAGACCATCGATAACGCTTTAGCAGAACTATGAAACCTATCCAAGGTATTGAAAACTTGCAGATGCCCATTCTCTAAGCGGCTCTTGTAGTGCGTCGCCTCCATGCTCGTATAAAGTTTGAACCGAGTCCCGCGTATTCCAGCGATTTGGTCAGAAGGAGAGTTAGATGTTACGATAAATACAGTTGAATCCACGAATCTACGTATCGTTATCTGGATGTCTTCTTCAGATGGAAATGTGGGTGCCAATTCGATGTAATAACGCTTGTATAAAATGCCGTCGATCAGCTTGGGTTCTTGAGCTTGAAGCTGTCTTGTAAAATCGTCGTACTGCTCTGACGATGGCATTGCTCTGAAACGGAATAATTAGTGTGAATAGTAAGGGACAGTTATTGGGTAGATGGTCGGCATTCCTTCAGAGAATTTTCTCTTTCTTCTTTTGAGTTGCTCTATCTTTTTGAACAAAATATTAAGTTGAGAATGATTTTCGAGATGTAACAGAACATGCGCAGGAGTGAAACACTCGGAGTTTTTGAGTTTCGGTGTTCCCCTTCTTTCAGTAAAGCCTTTCAGAGTGCATCAGTGAACATCAACCGAAGACTACCAAAGAAAGGGGTGAATCTCCGAAGAAATTGCATACACACTAACGCTTGAACTGAAGAACGAGTACATTATTGCTTTGAGTCATGCTGCAATGGGAGCATACCCGGGCCTCGATCCGATCCATCCTCCCGACTCCTATCTCAACTTACGATCAACAAGCTTCGAAGCACTGTCGTCGGTTTACTATTGATTCATAGAAGGGATGGCCACATCACTGAGAATGAGAAAGGAGCTCTGAAAGACGTGCTGGTGCAAAGCATATCAAGGTACTCTGCTTTGGAAACTAGCATGAATGCGGAAGATGACGAAGCATGTAGGGTTACTCAGACCGAAATTCGAATGGCAGAAGTCGAAATCAAAACACTTCAAGCCAACTTTAGAAAAGTTCTTTTTGAGTTTACGGAGGCGGTAGATAACCTCGCAGAGTCTCCAACAAGATTGGAAGAGGAAAAAATCTCAGAATACATCGGTAGTGTAGAGAATACAGTCTCTGAAGCTAAAACTTATTTTTTAAGTTCGAGGGTTTGAGATCAGATTCAAATTGATCAAGGTGTACGTGTTGCATATGGGTAGGTAGTCCGATCATCATTGCTATAATATATACGCAAGGAAGGAAAAGACAGACATGTTATTCGTATACGCAAAGAATGCCCTTACTTAAAACTCGGATGGAATCCTCGAGAAAATGCTAGCAGGCATCGGGAATAGTACAAAGCTCCCCGGATTTCCCATGCTGTGACACAACTGAAGGATACTTTTCTTCTGCATGATAGAGGAAAAAATCATTTTGCTGATAAGAAGCGACATCATTTCCTTTTTTGTGCTGTTATTTATTGAATTTTGTAAAAAAAAAAAGAGGTAGATACGTCTCAGACATTACAAATGCCATTTCAAAAAGCATTATCGGACTAGCAAACGAACGAAATCAATACTTAACTCAAATCAAAAAGGTAGTGTTCTAGAAAAACTCGTGGGAAATGTTCTAGCTTCTCTCTTCTTTCATTCTCGACATTTCTGTTCGGATTATTGAAATTCTTCTGCCCTGCCGTACGAGGCTGCTTGATGGAATCCCTTATTAAATTAATATCATAGCGTTCCGACGTCATCGTCATCTCCAGAGGGCTAGTGTAAATTCGAGATGATTTACAATATCCAACAGCTCCTCTTGCAGAAACTAGCCCGAAATTCATCGAAACTACCTACTCCATGAAAAACCCACCAGGCTACACCGTCAAAGCGGATAGAATCCGCCGGAACCACAGGCGACTGTCAGTAGAGGTTGTGAGTTCCTGGTGTCTTCCTTATACTTATGATAAGGGAGATCACGTTGTTATGCTACTGACTTCGGAGTGCGGCAGTATGACAACAAGTCACTAGTTGTAGAGTGACTCTCATCTCTGCTGCCCATTTTGAGATTCGTTTGCAGAACTAAGAGCCACATCACTCGAAAATTTTCGTCGTTGTGTTCATCGACTTTGTGTCGACCGAGCGCTATCATAAGGCTTCCGCGCCCCATACTAGCTATATCCGTGTGGCTAATTGTCTTCCTACCTCGCCGATATACGTTGATCCACATGCCCAACAGTAGCCGGTAGATCAAGCCTATGAGTGGACACACACCTGTTTTCCCGTATATGGCACAATCGTTTGTTAAGCACTGTTTGTCGTAAAGCCGGTTTGAAACTAACTCTTGCTTGATTTTGCTGTTGGGAATTGGGCAGCATCTTACATGCCACCTCTGGTAAAGCTCTTCTGTAGTGCAGTGCTGACTTTATCAGACATGGAAGGAAGACAAAATGATAGTCTTAACAAACGATTGTACCATATCTACGGGAAAACAGGTGAGTGCGCACTGATAGGGGGGATATACCGGCTGAGTGTCGGACATGTGGATCAGCGTATATCGGCGAGGTGGGAAGAATATAGCTAGTGAGGAGCGGGAGCCTTATGACAGCGCTCGGGCGACACAAAGTCGAGGAACACAACGGGGAAAATTTCCGAGTGAAGTGCTCGATATAAGCGCAGAAGTCGGAAATTTCAGCAAGAAATGAATGCATCATAGGCTCTGCATTCTTCAAATGAGTTCCAAAGCGAACAGCACAGATGAGTGTCCGTCCACAACCAGTGACTTTTTGCCATACCTGCCGCACTGGGAAGTCAGCACAATGTGATCTCCCTTATCATAAGTATAAGGGAGACATCGAAAAGTCTCAATCGCTACTGACAGTCGCCTGTGGCTCATTCGGATTCTGTCCGTTTTGCTAGTTTTCGCTGAGGGATTAAACGCTTTTGGATATAGTGAATCATCTCGAGTTGCATTTAGGCCTTTGAATAGGACGATTACGTTGAAATGCTAGGCCGTTAATTCAATAATTCAATAAAGAGTTCCATCTAAAAACCTTGAACGGCAGAAGAATTTCAACAACTCGGGAAAATATTAGTCTTCGCGATGTTTACGAAAACCACAGCGGAGAGTTGCCTAGAAAAGCAAGCGATTAAATCTTTCCATACTCCATCCAGTATGACATCCATTTTCAACCTATATATTTCATGCTCAGATGGCATCAGCGATGTGTTGAGAACTTGAACTAGAACCTACAAAAGTGATTTTGGCAACTAGTTTTTCAGCTGCGAATAGGCTCAATTCCTTCTGACATGTCGTCGTTCAAGAATTGCTACCTAGACTCACACAAGCAGATGAACAGAATCCATGCATTGGAATCTAAGCAAGAAAATCTTTATCTAATTTCCGGTGTGCTTGCATCGCTCTCTGAGGGATAAACGCACCTCATTTAACAACGTCTTTTAAACGTCCCGAGCGTTTCTAAGCCTTTGCCCTTGTTAATTTTGTTCGTGAATTTTATTAGTGATCCCTCGGTTTTTCTTGGACCCTTATGTTTCTGAAGTTTCCAGTAGAAGTCTGATACATCTCCATCCTCGAACGGACTTCACTGGCGAACGATAAAAGCATGGATGCGAAACATCAAGACTGTCGCAATCGCGCGCATAGTTTTTTTTTAATTAAAAAAAAAACAGTGATGTTCGCTGGTGCCCATAATCGTCATCGCCAGGGTTTTGTAATGCACTAATCTTTCTCTAAGGAATATTCTCACTCACAACATTTCAAAGCTCCCTCTGCACTTCATACTAATCAACTGTACTATTTTTCGGACGTTACTTATGTATCTATCAGGGAGCTGCACAAAAACTTGGAACTTCAAAAACCTTCCAGAAAGAATCCAGTCTTTTGTGCTGTTTTTGACAGATAGTATTCAAGTAACCTAATTTGACTCAAAGAGCCTGCATACTGAGCGATCAAAATTGCTTCTCAGCCTGATGGCTTCTTTTTGCCACAGTTTGTCCCCTAGCGAGCCCAGCAGTGTCTTCCAATGAGAAATTCTAATCTAGAAGTACAGCTCTTTATTGCTTGCCATTTTCTCGCTCAAAAATAAGTTTTTTCAGGCCCTAAAAGTTTTTGTCAATCATCAGAAAAACACCGCAAACGGTGTTTCTGGAATTGAAGCGCTAATGAACATGCAAACTTTGTTGATGAACAACTTTGAAGCTAAAAGGTTACCGTGAGATTAAACTAATAAACTAAAAATTTCAAGCATTTAAAAGGAGTTCAGAACTGTTCGTAGGCCAGGTCTACAATGAGAAACAGTTACGAGTCCTGCAGCCGAGATACCTTCATCGCATAGTTCTCACAACGGCTTTGAAAAATAGTAAACTCCTCCGGGTGCGTTTCGTTGCGCGTGTCCGTCGAAACTAGGTCACGCCGCAGCCGTCGCACGCGGCGAGTTGGCCTGCGATATTTGACAGACGTCGCAATTGTCAGTGGGGCATACGCTTTGCGTTTGGTCCACGGCAGTCAGTTCAAGGGAAAGATAACACAGACAAATGCAAAACATTTGCTCCAATGACATGGACGATCTCCAACTCCTCCGAATGAAAAGTCACTAAATGCCTCGAATGATGTTCTTAAACTGAAAAATATAAAAAAAGGATATAAAACGAAACAGTCGGGCCGCCCGGCTATCGCCGGGCTTCCCTCCTTCTTATGCGTTCGCTCGGCTACGCCGGGCGCCCCTCCTACCTGTCAGAAATTTGCCATGCGTAAATAACACCTCAGATTCTCTTTTTTCTCTGAAAGCTCTACACCCCCAGTATTAGGTCCGAATTAGGAGCGATTTTTTCTGTAAGCCATCTTCGCTGTGTCCGATTAGAACATCACATAATATCACAAAGGCGATTATTCAGAGAAAAAAGTATTCAAAGACTCCATTGCGGCTGAGTCTACTACGTTAGCTACTATCAATGTTCCCAGCCAACTCCTTGTGCCTTCAAGTTTCACGTTGTGGGTCCGAACTAACAGTACTTATACGCCCAGCCCTTTGAGGCGGAGTTTAGTCCTGCAACCTA